>JAVTVY010044496.1:0-22031 GCA_036873755.1 Hanleya hanleyi | reverse complement strand
GGAATCGAGGGAATATTCCGTTATTGTAACGGATTCTTATTTTTTAACGGATTGAACGGATGTTATTATCCGTTAAATTTAACGTAAAAGTCCGTTCCCAGGGAAACAAGGGAATATTCCGTTATTGTAACGGATTCTTATTTTTTAACGGATTCAACGGATTTTATTATTCGTTAAATTTAACGGAAAAGTCCGTCCCCAGGGAATCGAGGGAATATTCCGTTATTGTAACGGATTCTTATTTTTTAACGGATTCAACGGATTTTATTATCCGTTAAATTTAAAGGAAAATTCCGTCTATAGGTAATCAAGGGAACAGTCAGTTAATATAATGCAAAAAACATGTACAAAGACACAATAAACATACTCGACATAATATTATCATATATTTTGATTAGACGGACTATCCATTTTACGGTTAAAGGAGAAGACACACTGTAAATTTGGCGTTTAGATCCTAAACATAAATCTAAACACAAATTTTGTCCATAGTTTTTGACACGTTTAAATTCCAACATGTTTAGAAATATTGTGCTTAGACCATAAACACATAGCTAAAAATGTTTAGAAAGTTTGTATTTAGAGCCTAAACACAAGCTAAACATGTTTAGCAATGTTGTGTTTAGACCCTAAACACAATGCTAACATGTTTAGGATTATTGTGTTTAGATCCTAAACACAAAGCTAAACATGTTTAGGAATGTTGTGTTTAGAGCTAAACACGTTTAGAAATATTGTGCTTAGAGCCTAAACACATAGCTAAACATGTTTAGGAAGATTGCGATTAGACCCTAATCACAAAGCTGAACATGTTTAGGAATATTGTGTTTAGAATCTAGACACAGTTAAACATAACCCTAAACAGAAAACTAGACACAAAATTTGACCGCATTTTTTAACATGTTTAAATGCACACATGTTTAAATTCATTACATGCCATGGATTTAAACACAATTTTTTTGTCCTGTCTGTGAACATGTTTCAGTACAAAAATATTCTCCCTGCATGCTGGTTTGCTGTGTAATACACTCGGACTCAAGAATTGTATGTCAGAAGTGAACTGGCCTTCATTCTGAAGTCAACGGTGGTATATTCTCAATATGACTTTCGATGCCTGCTGATATGTGATATCCAATAGAAACACCATACATTTCACAAATCAGATGATGAGTATCCAGGAACAGCAAAACACAAATTGATGGAGAGAAAATAGCTGCAATCTGATGAATTCACAATTTTGCATGGACTACAAGTTGTAAGATATAGGTGTTGTTGCTTATTCCTAGATATTCACAATCCTCAATGAAAAATCTAACAATAAATGAAAGGAATAATAGTAAAGTTCTCAGTTAGTTGACTTTTATTGTCAATTAGTGCACTGCTACCATGATCATCACACCCGCGCCACTGATATTGGAATTTCGTGAAATGAACTTTCATCGTAATAAGAACCGAAGCTCAAGCGATCCCAAGATCATATGCCCATGAACAAACATAGTGAGCTAGCAATGTGGTTACTCCTCAGATGGAAAAAGTGGCCACACAATAGGAAAATGCATGTCCTTTCCGTGGTGTCAGAATGCCTCCGAAATCATGGAATGCACATGGGCAAAAATTATGTACATTCAAAGTACTGAATAAATCTATATAGACAGTGTACCTTCATTCAAGAATTGTATTGGGTTCCAAGTTCTATAAGGAAAGTTCCAATCGATTTCAGGTGTATGTTGTAGCCAACAATTCAACAAAAGTTAATACTTCATTTAAACTTAGGAACAAGAGCTGCATGGCATTCGTGATTTCACTTCCAGCTGATATTTCCAACACTGATACTGTTGCTGACAGTTCAGCCATCTGTGAGGGTGATTAATATCAACGACTCTGGCTCCTCAGGCTCTTGGTATTGAAGTCTCACTTGACTCTTTCAGCTGTGAAACAACAGAGAAGCAACATTAATAAAAATTCGAGTGACAGAAGTCCCAGAGATTGACAATTGTAATTTGACCCCAGGATGTGAATGGGTATGAATGGTGGTGCCCCCCCGTGGTCAGACTGTCATAAACATGAAGCTGCGCTATCCTATAGAAACCCCTCGGCTCTGAACCCCAGCTATTATAATGTAAGGGTGTCTCTACCAATTGATTGGCTTGTGGGAAGAAATATTTACCCCTGGTATTGTAAGTCTACTTTCTTTGAAAAAAAAAAAAAAATTCCTCCCATTAAATTAATTTGTTTCTGGAATAAATTGAAAGAGCTGTGTCGATGTCTCACCAAAACAACAGTACACATGGCTAGAAATACAGTACATGTATACTAAATGGCACATGTATGTCATTTTCAAAACAGATTTGCAAGCATTCTTCGCATTGTCTAAGAGAATAAATCAATAAATCAGTCATCCAATCAATAAATAAATGTGATAGTATACTAACATGATATAGAAATAATATGCAAACTTAACATAGGAATTAGTGGATTTTATTAGACAAGGGGCATAACTCTGCAAAATACTTTCAGACACGACTCATTTTCGATAGGCATCTAGTTCAGGTCAAGAGAAACAACTGTATCACGTTAGGATGTTGTATATGGAACGGTTCTGAAATTATCACAATAACAAATCATAAATGGATTTTTATTTGTAAAAAGGGGCATAACTCTGCAAAATATTGTCCGAGGTGACTCATTTTCGATAGGCTTCTGACTTACGTGAAGATAAATATATGTAACAAGTTTGGTTGCCATGCATGAAACGGTTCTGTAGATATCGCGGTAACGGACGGACGGACGTACGGACAGCTGTACATGATGACGACAATACCCCTAGGCCAAAGTTACCGGTAAGTTTTTTTTAGAATTTATTTTATGTTCCAGACAGACCCAATATCAGTGTAGTCCTTTCCGGCCTCTCAGGCTGAATGTTATCCTGACACAGGGACCCCAGCCTTTGATCTATCGTCTTAAAACTAAGTCCAAATTAGTAAGCAACAAGTTACAATTTTCAAACTGCCCTGGCCCAGGAGTCGAAATATTAAAATTAATTTAACAGTCACACGAGACAGCAGATCAAAAAGTGTACCCATCACCTTTAAGAATTACCTGAACAAGCGGTCGTTGAAATTGTCGAGTACATGTAATTCACAATTAACGACAAAGCAGCTACACGTTACCAATAAATTAATGACACCTTGTTTCCATGCACTAATTTGCAGCTGTTTGAATGAATTTTGTCAAAGATATATTTTGAACACCAAAATAAAAAAAATTATTGGCTACCTGTCACTGGAGACGGGCATTTTATTTGTCTACCTGTCTTTTTATAAAATTACCTGTCAGGGGGAGGCAGACATGAGTAAATTTTGACTCCTGCGGCTTGAGATTGAACCCAAAACACATGGCTTGTAGGGCAGATGTTCTTATTCATTAGGCCATCACAATTGACCAGATTAACAGTTAACAACAGAAGACAGTAATCCTACAAGGGTAACACACCGGTTCTTGTCGAATCACCGACGTTAAGCATTGATAAGCTCGGTCAATACTTGGACAGGATGCTGTACTGGCTGGACTGATCAGTGTCCAGGGTAATAGGAACTGTGAGCACTCTCGTGTTATGGTACATGTAGGCACAGTTGTGATAGGACTGAAACAAGTTTGAAAACGATGCTAAAGCCTACTACTCACCCCTTCCTACAAGGGTACCTAATTTAAATTACACTATATTAAAGGCACAGGCCTCAATTTAAGGTGGTAACCTGTTTTCGGGTTGCCTGGAGGTTGCCATATGAAAAATAGTGGTAACCTATTTTCTGGTCCCCATAATTTTGACTGATAATTGACAATACTCAATAGGTTAATAATTATGCAATAGGTTACCAATGTAGATTTCATGGTAACCTGTTGAGAGGTTATCATCAGCACTCCTTAAATTGAGGACTGCGGCAATCACATATTGAGAGTTTTACATCTCAACTGGTGAAATGGGATATGAAATGCACTCAATGATCCAGAGAAATGATTCTCAACAGAGAATAGATGAAGTGACCTTTTGTATAGAAATTATTTAGGCCGTTGTCAGTTAATGGGTTGTTTAGTTAGCATGACCTCCTGTCAAAACATACATGCTAGATGCTATAATTATTAATTATTAATTATTGAAGGTAAATTTTCTACCATGGACTCATTCCATACCAAATCAAAATAATCTCCCATTAGCCTGTTCCATAAAGCAAATCAACAGGACAATGTGTATAAGTTTCTCTAAAGAGACATTTTAAGTTTGCTTTAATTTAATTGAAACATTCTGTAAATAATTATGGTAGATAGTAAAACTCAAATGCACAGTGTCATGATTGTGTGAACAGAAATCAAGGGAAACAACTCTTACTTCAATGTGACTACTATAAAAGATATCTTGCACGATTTTGTAAATTGATGAATCTGAATACTTCTAGTGAGTAGCTTGTCCTTGAGGGGGGGGGGGGGGTTATATATGCATACTATATTTCGCTTAGTATTCCGCAGATATATTGAAATAAGAAATATATTGGTGTTAGACGTTACATTTGATCTTTATATATAATGTTCTACCCTAACACCCAGCCATGTGGGCATTGTAAGGGTACATTGTAAAACCGTAGCCAGAAGAATGAATGAATAAATGCCCAGTGGCTTCTTCCAGGGCTTCAACGTCAGGAGTCCCCTCTTATTGAAATCTTCTTTATTTCTTTTTCACTGGCTGAAGATAGGGATTCTCTCTCCAAGGCAACGAATTTTGTATGTCCATCGTCCTTAAGCTTACGAGAATTTTGACGCGCACGTCGACAGCATGTGTTGTAGTTGTTGTTGTGGGGACTGAAGAGGTGAAGCGCTCGACCACTTCGCTCAAAAGCGTTTCATCAGAGAAATGGATGGTTAAATTAGGCACGATGTACCGACTGGTTGATGAGGAAACAACTGATCCATCATGATGACTTTGGTACATAACCGTCTAAACTGCCGGAGTTCTAACTTTACTGCAACGTGCTCGACACGTGGGAATCCCCGCTAGAGATGCATGCCGGGATAACGACTTCGCCTCGTTTTGAGAGGGTTTCCCTCAAGAATATGAACCAAAATGGTGAATTTTGATCGCCTCCGCGGTTGACAGCGCGGTCAGCTCATTCGTTTTCATGGATTTGCTTACTTATTTTTTTACGGCCAATAATTACTGATAATTAAAATATATGCGGCATTATTGATCTCCAAAATATTGATGCGGGCGGGTCATGCGAAACAACCTATCAACTGCCTTAGGGCATAGTACTGCAGGGGACGAAAATGAATGTATTATGTCTGCTATCCTCTGATGAGCTCTTCCCTGCCCACAATTAGGCTTTTTTCTTTAAATTTTGTACCAATACATACTTGGAAGTCATTGTCTGTTTTCCTCAACATTGAAAGAAAAAGCATGGTTTGACAATCAACAACTTGCCCAGGTGGAGTTAAGAGTTTTATGGTTCTTTATAGCTGCATGGGCAAGCTATACAAAGAACTGGAAGACAAGGAATGCCAGTATTTTTATTCCAAATGAAAGGTTCTTTGGGGATCTAAAGTTATAAATCAAACAAAAGAAGTTGAGATTTCTCATTAACAGTACTTACATCCTTTCTGCAAATAAAATCTGTAGCGATGCAGGAACTCTTCTGTTCGAGTGAGGTGTTCCAGTACAGCGTAGCTTTTCATTCTGGCATCTTCCTTCTATAAAAATATTAATATATTATCATAGACATATCCAGGGCCGTTTTGATACCGATAAACAGCCAAAACAGGTATGGGCGCCCAAATTTTCCAGCCCAATTCCTTGCATTTGACATACAAATGTCCCCAAAAAAAGCCAAAACAGGCGTCCCCAAAAAATTCCTGGATATGTCCCTGATTATATAAATAGGCATACATGTATCATATTGTGTGTCATATTACCAGTATTGTTTGATTACAATCATGTGAATGTACAACACCATTACTGTATTCGATGGATTATTAATATATGTAATTCAAGCTTTCCAAATATATATGGCATAAAACTGTAAAACAGAAATGTCAAAAAGGGTTGTCACTTTCACTGACCCAGAACACATCCTTCGTGATTATATCTCCCATACATTTATAAAGAACAGAGATTATAGACCTATACTTGTTTATACATGCATTTGAAGTTTTGAAAAATCATATGAAATATTTTCACAAAATACATGTACCGGTACTCTAACACTAATTACAGTGGGATTTAAAAGTTGCCAACAAGAGGCAAGAGGTGCACTTGAATGGCTGTTGGTAAATTTGAGTAAGAATTAGGCCCCCCTCAGCCCCACAACCCACCCCACTCCGAGATGTTTGAATCCCCTGTATGCTCTGATGCATCCCCCCCCCCTTCCCCCCAACAAACTGAGTTATTACTTTGTGGATCGCCTACTCAGGAAATCATATATTTACAAACCTTCAACAGAAGCCTGTGGCAGAAGGAAAACCGGCACTTTTCAGTTTGATCTGTAATATCAACATAGAGACACCCCATATCCACAGGTACAGAGGAGTCTTCTAAGTTCTAGTCAAAATCCTGAAAATAGTTGCATGCAGGCAGTTTTACTATAGTGAGTAGTTTGTCATTGACAGTCTCAGAGCGAACAAATTCATTCTGACCCCCTCGACCAGCACTGCAACTTTGTAAGAATTTTGGCAGAATGTGACCAAGGTCCACAGTGTCCTTATTCCTATGAATTGGGCTCTCATTACGGCAAAAAAAAAGAGAACTGTTGACATTAGAACCTTGATTTTTGGCATGAAGGTGCATTAGGGGACTGTTACCAGCAAGTTCTGAACTGACCTACTCTTGATGGCAATTTAAAATCACTGCTGATTCTGACTTGGGCAGTTCCCAACTTAATATAGGCAGGATTCAACTGGGGGTTGGGGAGAGGGATTTCCAAGAGTTTAGCTGGCGTCCTAATGCCTACTCTTCGTACATGTCGTAGGTCCTGTGATATTAGTCACACTGCCAGGTAAGAAAATGAACAGAGCAAATTGAAGAAGTTAATACCTGTACTATAGTACTAAACTATTTCAAACTGTTAAACTAATTCGCCACTATCTGTTAGAAAGTTCACCGAAGCTTCTTACCGAGGTTCTACATGTACCTTTATTTATCTCCAGTACAGAAGAGCAGCTACGGGTAATAACTCAGTGCCTGAAAAGCATAAACTACATGTGTACTGGAAAAAAAAATGTGTACGGTACAGGGAAATCCAACAAATCAAGTGTACCGGTCACCACCATGGTTTGTCTGTCCTTGGGTGTCTTCGTAGATATTTCTGATGTTAATAAAAATATAAATATCTTTCTTTTTTTCCGGAATATAATTATTTCAAAATTTTCATACGAATGAACAATGCATTTATGAATGGCAATGAAGCAAAGACTACGGTCAAATAAAAAATACCTCCCCCCCCCAACCACCTCACCACCGCAATTGATGTTAATATAAATATTTTTTTCTTTTCCCGAATATAACTATTTCCCAAATGTTCATACACAATGATGAGCAATGACAGTGCCCACATCTGAACAATTACAGATGCCGAATGAACAATACATTTATAAAAGACAATGAAGCAAAAACTACGATGAAATACGCCCCCCACCACCCCAACGTCATCAGTCATCCCAAGTCTAGTCCGACACGCAGCCCCTACAAGATATTTTATAATACTGATTTCTATTGAATGTAGGGTCTGCCAGTTTAACCGGCAAAATCTTCTAGCTGTCGGACCGTCCCCGAACGTGGAGGATGCAGCGGTAGTGAGTTTAAACATGGCGGAAAATTTGTCTTCTCGGTTCAGGAAAGCTTTGAAAATGCTCGAATAAACTACCCACGGAAAGTTCAGAACGGATTCCAAGTCCGAGATTTAACTTAAAAGGTGGGTTTCATTATTATGAGTCGAGAAAATGGCGTATAACATATCGTTTTTTGACTGCCGGACATTCCGGACATTTCGGTCCGGCAGCTAAGTCGATTTTGCCGGTTAAACGGGCAGACCCTACATTCAATAGAAATCAGTATTATAAAATATCTTGTAGGGGCTGCAATCGGACTATTCCAATTACGTAAGTCATGATGCGACACCATACAGTTCAATGCATCAAGGCAACACAGCTCCCCCGCCCCCCACCCCCCCCCCTCCCCCCACCATCGTGATAAAAAAAACACGTTTGCCAAATTTACTTGTTCATTTTACCTTCGAAGATTGTAGATCAATGCCTACTCGGTCGCGAGCAAAACGACATGATGTCCAACTTATATAAAGCATCTAGGGTTATATATAGAGACCCCATATTTCGACACTTCACCCTAATATCACCGCCCACATCCCCAAAAACTTTTGTTTTGCGGGCCTGTGGTCTCACATCAAATTCAACGGCTAATAAAATGAGTGATACAGGCATAAAACTGTACATGTCTGTCATCGATGAGACAAGATTCTTACCTTGCTGTTCAACATTTTACCGTTCAACATCCACTGACTGTCGTCTTGCAGAAGTGACCGTTTGGCGTTCCGCGCGCGCGCAAATGTGTGACGTCAGACGAGACATGTGTTGTATTACTGCGCGGATTGTATTACACTGCACACAAAAGAATCCGTCGTCGATGTTTATACGACTTCACAAAACTATTTCAAAACTAAAGCTCAACGATGAAATCATGTATTTGAATGCTTTTATGCGTATTTTCACATACTTTAGGACAAGCAGCTAACGAATGAAGTCATAAACACTGCCTAAGGTGGGTTCACGGGAACAGCAACGGATTATTCCGTCAGGGCAATACAACAACGGAATATTCACCTACATTAACGAATTATTTCCGTTAATAGGATGGATTAATCCGTTGAAACTACCGAACGGATAATACGTTGTTGTAACGGATTATTCCGTCATGAGAATACAGCAACGGAATATTCCGTTGATGTAACGGATGAGTCCGTCAGTGCAATACAACAACGGAAGATTCCCTTACTATAACGTACTATTTCCGTTTATACAACGGATTAATCCGTTAAAACTACCTAACGGATACTAATACGTTAAATTTTAACGGATTATTATTTTGAGTGAAGTTTCTCAAATTTGATCGATACATATCGCATGCTGATAACAAAATACGAACGTAGCGTGCAAGATCTATGGCGCTACGTTTCGTAACTTGTGTCTAATTCCGCTTAACCCGTGGCTAGGGGCCGTATGAACCCATGTACTTCAAGATCCTCATGGTACTCATATGAACAGTCACAATCAAAGCGTGACTGAGATCTATCATTCTTTAGATGACGACTTTACAACGAATATTATGGACTAAGAATACTGATCAGTGATACGGATTTGATATTTTTGGAACATCATGATGTCTTGCCGGCATCATAGAAAACTGTTGACCGCTTCTCTCTTGCAGGAAACAAGCCTATGTTTATGTATACTATGATTATCTTTTTGAATTTGGTGCTAATACTGTTATATGGAATATGGAATAGGTCTTTGGATTATGGACGCGGATATTCTCTAATGGACGACGGCTGAATTATGGATGACGGACTAGATGCTTGTAATTTCACCTAATTATATTATATATTAACGCCTATATATTGAGACCTTTCGACAAAGTGAAATTCGTACCCAAATGTTCGATACTCGATTAGAGGTCAAGGTAAATTCTGACCTCGGATTCGTAATCAGCGACCTCGATAATACTTTAGATTTGACTCATTGTTCACGGTTTCTCGAACACAATTTGCACATCTGCAAGCGTCGTTTTTATTGAAAAGTGTACATGAACTTTTCGAGTGTATCTCTGTTAATTTTTTGTTGCCATGGCCCTAGTGACCCATTTCCAGCAGCCAGGATCTATGACTAACGAAAACAAGCCAAAAAACTGGAGGTTTCTAGGTTTTGTACTTCTTATGCACGAAATACAGAGGTAGTACGCTTTTCGTTCCACAAAACCATAGGTCGCCTTGACGGGAGATGTTGAAAATTGAACTTTTAGATAACGATATATAAAAATATACCAAAAATAGTATCAAGGAATACAAGCACTTTCAGCAAAAAAATTCTTGGAAATTCTTTATAGTTTTTTTTTATATAATTTTTTTAAATTTAAAACTTCACCAAAAATAGATTTTTTTAAGGGTCATAACTCCGAAACTAATTCGAATTTTTGCAAAACGGGTTTCAGATTTGTTATCAGCATCGTCCAAAGTACTTCAAATCCAAGATTGGTGAAATTCCTACAAAAACTGCGAAATTTAACATTTGGACATATGTGAATGCAATTCCATCATAGATAAACAATTAATTCGGCAAAACCTTTAAATCTGAATGATGTACACCCAAGTTTAGAACTAGTGTACCAAGTTTTGGGAAGATTGAAGCAAAATTGGTTTTTCTACAGGTAAATATAATGCATATTTTGTCATTTTTACATGTATTTAGGGCAGATAGCTTATCAGAAACTTTGAATAGAAATGTTTCAAGGAGGCTAACCATTTTCGTATACCTGATTCTACCCTAATAGAATGATTATACTCTGGAATTTGGAGAAAATTGGTTGGATATTAACACCAACAGAGGAAAAAAGAAACGGCCAAATTGTAGGAGTAAAAATATGCCATTTCTGTTAAGTTGACATAGATAAATGAAATCCAGTCAGAGAAATAACATTAAATTCAGCAGAAACTTTTACTGTGAATGTTGTACAGTGAAATTTGAGACAGGTTAAAGCAAAACTGGCTTCTCTACAGGCAAATCTAAAGCTTATTTTGCCTTCTATACATGTATATTCAAGGGGAAAAGGGCAGATAGATGACCAAGGACTTTGAGCAGAAATATTCCAAGAAGGCTACCCATTTTTATACACCTGATTCTACCCTAATAAAATGATTATATTCTGAAATTTGGGGAAAATTGGTTGGATATTAACTCCAGCAGATCAAAAAGGGAAAAACCAAATTGTAGGAGCAAAAATATGCCATTTCTGTTAAGTTGACATAGATAAATGAAGTTCAGTAAGAGAAATAACGTTAAATTCAGCAGAATCTTTTACTCTGAATGTGGTACAATGAATTTAAAACTAGATGGGGAAATTTGAGACAGATTAAAGCAAAACTGGCTTCTCTGTAGGCAAATCTAAAGCTTATTTAGCCTTCTATACATGTATATTCAAGGGGAAAAGGGCAGATAGATGACCAAGGACTTTGAGCAGAAATATTCCAAGAAGGCTACCGATTTTTATACACCCGATTCTACCCAAATAGAATGATTATATTCTGAAATTTGGGGAAAATTGGATTGGATATTAACAACAGCAGAGCAAAAAAGGAAAGGCCAAATTATAGGCGTAAAAATATGCCATTTCTGTTAAGTTGACATAAATAAATGAAACTCGGTCAGAGAAATAACATGATATTCAGCAGAATATTTGATTGTTAATGATGTACAATGAATTTAAAACTAGACTGTGAAATTTGTGACAGATTGAAGGAAAATTGGCTCCGCTACAGACAAATCTAAAGATGATTTTGCCTTTCATACATGTATATTCAAGGGGAAAAGGGCAGATAGATGACCAAGAACTTTGAATAGAAATATTCCCAGAAGGCTAACCATTTTTGTTCACCTGATTTTACCCTAATAGAATGATTATATTCTGAAATTTGGGGAAAATTGGTTGGATATTAACACCAGCAGAGGAAAAAATGAAAGATCAAATTGTACGAGCAAAAATATGCCATTTCTGTTAAGCTGACATAGATAAATGAAATTCGGCCGGAGAAATAACATTGAATTCAGCAGAATATTTGATTGTGAATATTGTACAATGAATTTAAAACTAGACTGTGAAATTTGGGACAGTTTGAAGCAAAATTGGATTCTCTACAGGCAAATCTAAAGTTTATTTTGCCTCCTATACATGTATTTCGAAGGGAAAATGGTAGATAGATAAGCAAATACTTTGAACAGAAACATTCCAAGAAAGCTAACCGTTTTTGTACACGTGATTCTACCCTAATAGAATGATTATATTCTGAAATTTGGGGAAAATTGGTTGGATATTTACTCCAGCAGAGCAAAAAAGGAAAGATCAAATTGTAGGAGCAAAAATATGCCATTTCTGTTGAGTTGACATAGATAAATGAAGCTCGGTCAGAGAAATAACATGAAATTCAGCAGAATATTTGATTGTTAATGATGTACAATGAATTTAAAACTAGACTGTGAAATTTGTGACAGATTGAAGGGAAATTGGCTCCTCTACAGTCAAATCTAAAGCTGATTTCGCCTTTCACACATGTATATTCAAGGGAAAAAGGGCAGATAGATGACCAAGAACTTTGAATAGAAATATTCCCAGAAGGCTAACCATATTTGTTCACCTGATTTTACCCTAATAGAATGATTATATTCTGAAATTTGGGGAAAATTTGTTGGATATTAACACCAGCAGAGGAAAAAATGAAAGGTCAAATTGTAGGAGCAAAAATATGCCATTTCTGTTAAGTTGACATAGATCAATGAAATTCGGCCGGAGAAATAACATTAAATTCAGCAGAATCTTTTCCTGTGAATATTGTACAATGAATTTAAAACTAGACTGTGAAATTTGGGACAGTTTGAAGCAAAACTGGCTTCTCTACAGGTAAATCTAAATCTTATTTTGCCTCCTATACATGTATTTTGAAGGGGAAAATGGTAGATAGATAAGCAAATACTTTGAACAGAAATATTCCAAGAAAGCTAACCTTTTTTGTACATGTGATTCTACCCTAATAGAATGATTATATTCTGAAATTTGGGGGAAATTGGTTGGATATTTACTCCAGCAGAGCAAAAAAGGAAAGACGAAATTGTAGGAGCGAAAATATGCCATTTCTGTTAAGGTTGACATAGATAAATTAAATTCAGTCAGAGAAATAACATTAAATTCTGCAGAATCTTCTACTCGGAATGTGGTACAATGAATTTAAAATTAGACTGTGAAATTTGAGACAGATTAAAGCAAAACTGGCTTCTCTACAGGCAAATCTAAAGCTTATTTTGCCTTCTATACATGTATATTCAATGGGAAAAGGGCAGATAGATGACCAAGGAGTTTAAACAGAAGTATTCCAAGAAGGCTACCCATTTTTATACACCTGATTCTACCCTAATAGAATGATTATATTCTGAAATTTGGGGAAATTTGGTTGGACATTAACAACAACAGAGCAAAAATGGAAAAGTAAAATTGTAGGAGTAAAAATATGCCATTTCTGTTAAGTTGACATAGATAAATGAAATTCGGTCAGAGAAATAACATTAAATTCAGCAGAATATTTGATTGTGAATGATGTACAATGAATTTAAAACTAGACTGTGAAATTTGTGACAGATTGAAGGAAAATTGACTCCTCTACAGGCAAATCTAAAGCTTATTTTGCCTTCCATACATGTATAGTGAAGGGAAAGGGGGCAGATAGATGACCAAGGACTTTGAATAGAAATATTCCTAGAAGGCTAACCATTTTTGTACACCTGATTTTGTCCTAACACAATGATTATATTCTGAAATTTGTGGAAAATTGGTTGGATATTAACACCAGCAGAGCAAAAAAGGAAAGATCAAATTGTAGGAGCAAAAATATGCCATTTCTGTTAAGTTGACATAGATAAATGAAAGTTGGTCAGAGAAATAACATTAAATTCGCCCATCTGGGATTTCCCCTTGAAAAATTGTTATCGTGAATTCTCAGGAAATATTTCATTGATCTTCCTCCAATTTTGTACACGGGTCCCACATGGGGCCTAGTTGTGCAAGATACCTTTTTTAGTCCTATTCGAAAAATGCAAGTTACGTCCAAGTTAATACGGTATTCCCGAGTTGTGACGTTGCATCACAAGAGTCGGCGGATCAAACCGTAGGGCATATTCTATATATTGACTATAGAGAATATCCATACCTTCATCTTCCATATCAAGGAGTTCAAATAATTTGGAATTAAAATGTATTTCTTCAAATTTTAAATCAGTTTTCTTTAGTCCGTGCAGTTGCAAATGAACTGCCCCACCCTTTCGTCTGCCGGCGGGTCAGCTACATGAAGGGACGTCACTCTTGTGACACAATTACAACACACATAAGGGAAGTGGGAAGAGGTGCCGACATACTGACTGCGTCACATGACTTTACAGAATAGTCTTCTGGTTAACCTATTCTTAAGCACATACCAAGAATCTAACGATTCGTGATATGTGTTGTATCTCAGGTACGCTTTTATTGTACCTGTTCATGTGGCAACTTGGATGATATGACCACACGGCCCCTAGCACCGGCATAAGCGGTATTAGATACAAATCTAGAGAGCTATAATGGAAATGCTCTGACAACTCGCATACTGGTAATTGGTGAGCTGTTTCGCTGTGACAACTCTTACATTGGAGATTGGTGAGCTGTATCGTCGTCAGATGTAAATGACGGCATTTAACACAAAAGACTAGTCTGTAAGGCAAAACTCGACAACTGTAGACTACTGCATGTTACGATACAAGGAAGATAATCAGGATTCGACACTTTCGATGTTTCAGCATTACTGCGCGGACCGGATCCCTTCAGTATTATTGTACCATCTTACTATTTTCGAGCATGGTATCTTAATGAGATATCTCAAACTAGCCCAGTAAACAGAACAGAATTAGCATTCGTTCTTAATTAGAAAATCTTAAGTACCAAAGTGTCAAAGAGATTTGTCTTCGCTTCCAGGAATCAATGATGACACGTGCAAAAAATAAAATAAATAAAAATACTACAAAACGAAGACGAAGGATCCTCCGTACAGGTACATTGACTTTCAGACTAACTTTGCTCATTTCTCTTGTACTATAACAACCGACATAAGTACAGTTTCTAGAAATCTTGAAACTTAGAAATATTATATATTGGTGTTTTCCAGTGTTCCTTTTGCAGATTCGAAATTCTGTAAACAAAGTTACAAATCAATCGTTTTTTCTAGTAACAATGGACAAAAAGATCATCTTGTCATTAGCTTACAATTATCGGACAATGGTGAGCGCCAAGATCCTTCAGAATACCTCGTTTATAATGTTACGTCTAAACGATAACAGAGAAAGGCAACAGAAAGCTTTTGTGAAATCAAGGATTAACAATCAAATATTTATTTACAATACTAAAATTATATACAAATTAAGTTAGGTCAATACAGCAAATAAATGAGAAATATAATCTCAGTGTTCAATGCTATACCGGTTTATCTCTCACACTCGTGCAAATCTTTATACAGTCCGTGCCGACGCGCAGATATCGCGTTCCTGTATTTTATAGTCCAACACTGCTCAGTTGTTTACAAGCCCAGCAAAGGGTCCAATCTCCGACAGTTCAATCACGTAGATAACACAGCGGTCAAAGCACAGGAATATACAATCCAGCAGTCAGTAATCTCATGCTAAGGTAATATCCAGTAGCACAATCTAATGCACCCACACAGCAGCCGTTTGAATCTCTCCTCGATCACTGAACGTCCGGCTATTTATACTCTATCGGGCATTCGAAATTATTCTATCAAATCAAGACACTTCCACCGGTACAGCACTGACGCATGATCTAACCCAGATACCACCACAACAGCTTCTAGAAAGCTCGAAATAATTAACCCACAAAACAGTATGTATACAAGCGTAGGCCTGTGCACATGGCACTGCGACCCAATTACCCTCGTCATACGGGTCTCTTCGTGCGTCGGCCATTGCCAATTATGATAAATCGATCACGACAGCTTTGAGAAAACTCTAGATGGATGACCCACATAATACGTAGCTCTATATTATTCTAGAAATGTCCACAGTGTCTACAATACCATGACAATAAAAAAATGACATAAATATCTCGGCGAAATACAGGTCCACAAGTTGACTTTCATACAAGCTTCATCCACTACAGAGCCCTCGATAGCCGAGTGGTCTAAGGCGCTTCGCTGGTGACCGCTAGCCTCACACCGCTGAACCGGCACGGGTTCGAACCCAGCTGGTCCATGTGTGAAAGTTCGTCAGTTACTTGCCGATGGGCGGTGGTTCTACCTTTCTCCACCAACCGAACTGACTGTCACCATATGAGTGAAACAAACTTAAGTGTGACATTAGGCCATATCCCCCCCTATCCACTGCAGAAGCCTAATTAAAATGGGCAGGCTTTATAATTGACCAGAAAAAAGTAACTTTGGAAACTGGCTCGACTAAGTAAAGCGCCCTTGATCAAAGATTCTCAAACTAGAAGTAGAGCTTACATTGCAAAAACCCCTGACATTTGAAATGGGATTTCTGTCTGATTTGACTTTTCATATACATTGTATCATGTATGTTTTAAGGTATATAAAAGATATGACACCTTGAACCAAAATAATGTTTCGGTTTGATATCGTGGCAGACATGGTGACTTTGAAAACAGTGGATTCGTTTTCGTTCAAGGTACCATCAATTAGATATATTAAAATATGTATTTGAAAAAGCCAAAAACAGACAAAACAAAACATTTTCAAACGTCACAGAAATTTATCTATAATTTATATGACCCAGAATCTCTTTCCACAAGGCAAGACATCTCGAGATATCACGCTAAAATGGAAGTACTTGTTTCTATTCAATAACCGTATTGCTAGACAGCAAATTAGGACATTCGGGAGACGAATCTTTCCTTGGAATATGTCTTGGTTCATGGTGAAATTTCACGAATTTACATCTCGTCCGTATGGAAAGCTATTCTACGATTTGAAACCACATACAGAGGGAAATGACAGACTTATTACAAAATTAGTACCAGGAGACGACGAACTTACTCATGAGCATTTCCAACAACCCTATCCAGCGCCAGTGTATAATCCGTAATTTAGCCGGCGCAAGGCCAAAACTTACCAGTTCCGGTGTCACACATAATATCCAATCAAACTCCAAGATGTGATTTCTCTTCAAGTCGAGAACAGATTGTTGAAGATCTTGCAGTACATATGGGAAACGGGTTATATACGGACAGAATACGGAAATGAGTGATGAGAGGAATCCACGTAAAAGGAAATTACTATACAGATGATGACAGTGTCTGCGAAGAAAATATCTCCATCCCAAGGAGATTGTCCAACCTACTGATATGCGGAAACGTATTAAATGTAAACAGTGGTTCCACGTTTTACATTTGATACGTGTCCGCATATCAGTAGGTTGGACCTACTCCTCCTTGGGATGTATACTTTCTTCCTTTTACGATGATTCATCTATAATTCATTTGTGTATTCCGACCGTGACCCTGAATGGGTAGCATGACTCTCTTGTTTATGTACTATACGAACGTCTTTCAGCATATTATCATGGCGTGTAAACATTTTCTGACATTCTACCCCACTGCTAAAGTACAGACTGATTCCAAGAGCAATTGGCAATTTTTATGCTATTCCCGCTCAATCATTCATTCAACTCGCCCTTCATCCAATCATTCCTTCCTCTCTCCGACCGGTAGTTCCTCTTCCCATTCCTCCCTACAATGATTCCTCCCTTCCCCCTCCCCCTCCAATCATTCATGCCTCCCACCCTCCCTCCAATCATTCCTTCATCCCTCCCTCCCTCCATATGCGACTCTGATGTTTTGCAATGGTGAATAACGCAATATATAATCACTTGATATATTAAAATATGTCCAATCGTGACCCCTTCACGCGTTGCTTAGGCTCTATCGCGCAAGCATAGGAGAGAGAGCATTTCCGCTTTCTTTTAACGGTTGGTTGCGATACTTAAATGCTGGCTTTCTAGCATTGTCTTTCAAGTTCTGTCTTAGCCCGTTCTACAACATTTTGAGTTGGACTAGTCTCCTTCTCTCACGAGATTCTTGTCTTAAAAAAGGTCTAGCCTGCGTATAATTTTATCCAGTTATGAGCGTTTCCAATGTATTCGTCTGCTGACATGATACTGCTATTGCAGTGATGATCTGTTGCGTTCGACGTTTTCTCCAAGAATGCGCTTAGTCTACTCGATACAGTGGTGCTATACGTTCAGAAGATACATATATCTACTTCCGGTATATGACGTCATTATTGCGTTACTAATATCTTTATTTGTCTCGAGATACTCGAATTAGTGAGCATTAATATGATATAATTAATTTGCACATGCGCGTTTTCTTCCAAATTTAGTTACGTCACCTATATACCCGTACTTCACATAGCTTGCATGTGAACACATGGTGATATAGTGTACGACTGCACTGGTATGACGATTTAAGGGCCGTCACCATTCGCCTCCGCAGAGTTAACAAATTACATTTAACCGTGAAGGGATTCACGGCCATGAATATGAATCAGTCACTCAGTCATACGGACTTACCCTCGGCGGACAAGGCCACTATTTGCATTCATCCCACTCTAGGATAAATCATGTACTATGCTTGCCTGGAATGATATGTACACGAGTTAAAATGAGTGCAACGAAATTCACGCCCGTTCAATTTAATTAGCGTAGATAAGAATATCATCAACCGCGTAGGATAGGTCGCGGTCTTCCTCACGCAATATCCATAACAATACACGACAATGTCGCATACCGTCCAGGGTTCTATACCTACTTTCTGCCCGTAACAATAGACAATTCGTCCACCTCATGCAATAGAGGGGATAATAGGTCACGAGAATAAAGGATCAAATGGGGTCAAAAGTTCACGAGATTAAAAGTTTAAGAGGTTGAATGACGTGACCTATACGTTATACCCTCTTCTCATTTAACATGTGATGCTTAACCGGCGTTTTTACACTACTCACACTTCTATAAAATTTTGGTATTTTGTCTGTACGAAACAGATATTTCTGTTCAGAATAAAATAAATCGATGTTCGGCGTTTTTGACGTCATTAAGAGAGTTTTTCGTACTAGAAATATTGCATACTGATAGCAAAATAATATCGTAGTATGCAAGATATTTAGCGCTAAAAGTCGTAACTTTGTTTGATCCCGACCCGCTACATGTATGGGCCCTGTGAACGCCGCGTAACAAATGATGTTAAAATGATCAGTCATAATCAAAGCCTGACAGGAAAACTTCAGGCATATGTCTTAGAAAAAGAATTTCAGTTAAAGAATATTGATCAGTGGTATGGATTTCAAGATAGAAATATATCGTTTAGCGCTAAAAGTCGTAACTTTGTTTGACCCTGACCCGCTACATGTATGAGCCCTGTGAACGCCGCTTAGCACATGGTGTTAAAATGATCAGTCATAATCAAAGCCTGACTGGAAAACTCTAGGCATATGTCTTAGAAAAAGAATTTCAGTTAAAGAATATTGATCAGTGGTATGGATCTCAAGATAGGAATATGACGGAATAATAACCGGTTCCTTTCTAATAATTCAATGGAACATCTTTTTTTCCTGATTTGCAACTTAGACATGTTTTCCTGAGAAAACATAGAAGAGACATTTGTTTCCTTTTAGATGGGCAATAAGGAAAGCTGTTTACCTCCTCAATAGGTTGTTCTCACTTACTTTTATGCTTAAAAAAGCTGACGTGCTGTTCAAGAATACTGAAGACCATTTACCAGTGGAACTTACAGCCTATAGGCTTTTATATGCATCTATGTCTAAGCAATCCTATTGTGACATTTCAGCAACTTTCAGTTATGACTCTGTTGCGAACTTCGTCATGATCAAATTTGGATAAAATCTAACCATTTTTGTCTATTTCTCACTGGGAAATTATATACTAGAGAAAGAATAACTTATCGTCGGTGGGAACCAAACCTACAACCGCTCTAATCCGCAGATAAGCTCCTACCATCTGAGCAATACCAGCTCATGCATCATACACCTGTGAATCGTCCCAATGCTGCTTAATCTCAAAAGTATGGTTATATAATCTAGAATGACGTATCCTCGCTATATTGTGGCAGTGTAGTAGCACCATGGTGCTTAATGCCAAAAGTATAGCTATATAATCTGGAATCACATATCCTAGCTATATTTTGGCAGTGCACAAGCACCAGGGTGTTTAATGTCAAAAGCATAGTTATATAATTTGGAATGACAAATCCTCGCCATATTGTGGCAGCGTACTAGCACCAAGGGTCTTAATCTCATAAGTATGATTGTAGTGTATTGAATGACATATTCTCACAATACTCTGGCATTGTGCTAGCACCATGGTGCTTAATCTCATTTAATATAAAAAAAAAATAAAAAGTGGCAATGCACTAGCACCATGGTGCTTAATCTCATATATATCATTGTAGTGTATCGAATGTCATATCCTCACTATACTCTGGCATTGTACTACCACCATGGTGCTTAATGTCATTTAATATTTATATAAAAAATTGTGGCAGTGCGCTAGCACCATGGTGCTTTATGTCAAAAGTGTAGTTATATAACTTGGAATGACAAATCCTCGCTATATTGTGGCAGTGTACTAGCACCATGGTGCTTCATGTCATAAGTATGATTGTAGTGTATTGAATGACATATTCTCACTATACTCTGGCATTGTACTAGCACCATGGTGCTTAATCTTATAAGTATGGTTATATAATCTGGAATGTCGTATCCTCGCTATATTGTGGCAGTATACTAGCACCATGGTGATTAACCTCATAAGCATGTCGTATCCTCGCTATATTGTGGCAGTGTAGTATGATCGGTGAGTCTTCAATGACATATCGTTGCTAAACTCTGGCATTGTACTAGCACCATGATACTTAATCTCAAAAGTATAGTTTTATAATCCGGAGTGACGTATCCTCGCTATATTGTGGCAGTGTACTAGCACCATGGTGCTTAATCTCGTAAGTATGGTTATATAATCTGGAATGACATATCCTCGCTATATTGTGGCAGTGTACTAGCACCATGGTGCTTAATCTCAAAAAGTATAGTTATATAATCTGGAATGACATATCCTCGCTATATTGTGGCAGTGTACTAGCACCATGGTGCTTAATCTCGTAAGTATGGTTATATAATCTGGAATGACATATCCTCGCTATATTGTGGCAGTGTACTAGCACCATGGTGCTTAATCTCAAAAAGTATAGTCATATAATCTGGAATGACATATCCTCGCTATATTGTGGCAGTGTACTAGCACCATGGTGATTAATCTCATAAGCATGGTTGTAGAGTCTTCAAGGACATATCCTTGCTATACTCTGTCATTGTACTAGCACCATGGTGCTTAATCTTATATAATCTGGAATGTCGTATCCTCGCTATATTGTGGCAGTGTACTAGCATCATGGTGCTTAATCTCAAAAGTATAGTTATATAATCTGGAATGACATATTCTCGCTATATTGTGCAGTGTACTAGCACCATGGTGCTTATAACCTCATAAGCATGATTGTAGAGTCTTCAATGACATATCCCTGTTATATTCTGGCACTGTACTAGCACCATGGTGCTTAAACTTACAAGTATGGTTATATAATCTGGAATGTCGTATCCTCGCTATATTGTGGCGGTGTACTAGCACCATGGTGCTTAATCTTAAAAGTATGGTTATATAATCTGGAATGTCGTATCCTCGCTATATTGTGGCATTGTACTAGCACCATGGTGCTTAATCTCAAAAGTATAGTTTTATAATCCGGAATGACGTATCCTCGCTATATTGTGGCAGTGTACTAGCACCATGGTGCTTAATCTCAAAAAGTATAGTTATATAATCTGGAATGACATATCCTCGCTATATTGTGGCAGTGTACTAGCACCATGGTGCTTAATATCGTAAGTATGGTTATATAATCTGGAATGACATATCCTCGCTACATTGTGGCAGTGTACTAGCACCATGGTGCTTAATCTCAAAAAGTATATCTGGAATGACATATCCTCGCTATATTGTGGCAGTGTACTAGCACCATGGTGCTTAATCTCGTAAGTATGGTTATATAATCTGGAATGCCATATCCTCGCTATATTGTGGCAAGTGTA
>JAVTVY010044495.1:0-20207 GCA_036873755.1 Hanleya hanleyi | reverse complement strand
ACCCTAGCTTTAATCCTTCAAAAAATATAGCAAATACTAAAATTTGACCTTGATAAAATAGGTCAAGGTCAGTCATCTGCAGTACACCTCTGGACCTTTGCCAGATGTATACATAGTATCAATTTGGAAAGCCTAGATATATTTCTTCATGTTACACGATAATAAACAGAATATGACCTTGAAAAAATAGGTCAAGGTCAGTCAACTGGGATAGGCTTCTAGTCAATCACCAGTTGCATAAGTAATATGAACTTGGAGACCCTAGCTTCGATCCCTCAAAAAATATAGCAAATACTGTAATTTGACCTTGATAAAATAGGTCAAGGTCAGTCATCTTAAGTACACAGCTGGACCTTCGCCAGATGTATACATAGTATTAATTTGGAAAGCCTAGCTTTATTTCTTCATTTTATATTATAATAAACAGTATATGACCTATAAAAAATAGGTCAAGGTCAGTCAACTGGGATAGGCTTCTAGTCAATCGCCAGTTGCATAAGTAATATCAATTTGGAGATCCTAGCTTCAATCCTTCAAAAAATATAGCAAATACTATAATTTGACCTTGATAAAGTAGGTCAAGGTCAGTACTTTTTAATAGGCTTCTGACCCTTCACCCGATACATTTGTGGTATGAATTTACAATGCCTGGCTATAATTCTTCTTGAGATATCGTGTTCACAAGAAAGATGGACAGACAGACAGACGGACAGACGACGACAATACCCTTCGGGCAAAATTTGCCCGAGGGGTAAAAACTGTCAACGATCAATGATTTCCTGATTTTAGGCAACAGTGACCTTTGACCTCGACCTTAATTTTGGTACGCGACACATCGTCTCCACCAAGCGTATCCACTCACAAAAAAAATTGCAACTGTGGATAGAAAAAGTTCACAGATATAGACCGGACACGAACACTTCAGTGATTTCCTGTTTTTTAGGCCAGTGACCTTTGACCTCTGACCTTGACCTTCATTTTGGTACGCGACACATCGTCTCCCCGTAGGGTATCCACTCACCAAAAATTAGAACTGTAGACAGAAAACTGTTCCAGATATAGACCGGACACGATGGACGGAAACCGCCATCATATTATGCGTCCGCCTTTTGGAGGGCGTATAAAAATATGTGTGTTGGGCGCAACCTGCCCGCCCCATCCAAAACCTGCCGACCCAAAAGTTTTTATTGGCCATCTGTCGATGTAAATGTTTTTTTTCTCTCTTCAAACAGCCATGTTGTTGTTGTCATCGTTAAATCGCGTAAGTCGTGAATTTGTCTGCCAGCGTTGCATAGCTTGTCAATATAACAGGGGTAGAATTTGTTAATTCAGAGAGATTTATTCGATATTTCATGAAAATTCAAGTCAAATAGCTGACCTGTAATCAGATATAACTCATCTTGGTCTGCTGAGAGAGGGACTGGCCAATTACAGGATAGTTGCTGCAGAAAAGCATAGACCATTTTTGATCACTTTTTTGCTTACTTTATTTATTTCATTTATTAGAATGGATTTGAATCCTTGCATACCTTCGTCACATTCAAATAGTTCATCCTTCATAGAGTCCAGAACTCCTCCCCCAGTGCTCAAGATGTCCTCTGTGTTGTCCAAAATCTCATCAACCATTTTGGCATCCAGTTCTAAACTGTCTATCAGTACTTCATCCTTCATATCATTCTCACTCTCAAATATCGTGGGCTTGATGTCATCATCTTTGATGACCCGATTCTTAGCCGAAGATCTTTTTTTCAGCTTCAGAACAACTTCTGTGTGAAAAGGATACATAAAGGCAAGATTTTCTGGATTTAATTTTCTTTTATCATATAAATGCAACTTGTACAATAACATGAGGCACCAGCAGTGCTACAACTCCTCAGCCCCTTAACAGTCTAGACCAAGATGTTTTTATGGGTGTAGAAGTTTGGATAAATAGCAGTGAGTTATGGCATGCGAAAAGCAAACCCAAGCCACAACTCAGACAGATGAATGGATGAATACACAGACACACGGACGGACAGACAGTCGGAATCCAGTATACCCTCAACTATGTACAGGAGTATGTTGTGATCTTATTGCCCTGGCCTGAAACTAAGTGTCGGACGGGTCTTTTGTCCATTTGTCCTCTGTTTATAGGTTTAGGTATACTCAAAGTTTGGTACCAATACATACCTTGAAACTAGAGATATCGCATGGACAACACATGTTAATGGATGAATGGGCAGAACGCAACATCGCATTACAAGACTTCGTCTTCAACAGGCATATGAAAATGTGACTTTTAATGATTTCTTGATTTTGGGGTCACAGTGACCTTGACCTAAATTTTG
This sequence comes from Hanleya hanleyi, assembly GCA_036873755.1. Lineage (NCBI taxonomy): Eukaryota > Metazoa > Mollusca > Polyplacophora > Lepidopleurida > Hanleyidae > Hanleya > Hanleya hanleyi. Next base: position 17,880 of record JAVTVY010044495.1, on the reverse strand, counting down.
GTACACGACACATCGTCTTCCCGTAATTTCTCAATGGACACAAATAATCATGATTTTTAACAATTTCAGGGTCACAGTGACCTTGACCTTTGACCTTGACTTACATTTTGGTATGCGACACATCGTGTCCCCCTAATGTATTTACTGACACAAACTGATTTTACTGATTTCGGGGTCACAGTGACCTTTGACCTTGACCTAATTTTTGGTGTGCGATACATCATTTCCCCCTATTGCATCCACTCACAAACAAGTAGTAATTTTTAATGATTTCCTGATTTTTAGGTCACACTCACCTTTGACCTTGATTCTGAGGTCACAGTGACCTTGTCTATTGACCTGGACCTAAATTTTGGTACATGACAAAACGGCTCCCTGTAATTTCTCAATGGACTCAAAAAATCATGAATATTAACAATTTCATGATTTTGGGGTCAGTGACCTTGACCTACATTTTGGTAGGTGACACATCGTGTCCCACTAATGTATCTACTGACACAAAAAAAATGTTATTTTTAATAATTTCATGATTTTGGGGTCACAGTGACCTTTGACCTTCGACCGTGACCTATTTTTTGGTATGCGACACTTCATTACCCCCTATTGAATCCACTCAAAAAATTAGAAATTTTTAATGATTTTCTGATTTTTCGGTCACACTGACCTTTGACCTCTGACCTCGACCTACATTTGGTATGCAACACATCATTCCCTCCTAGGGCATCCACTCACCAAAAACTAAAACTGTAGATAGAAAACTGTCTATGATCAATGATTTCCTGATTTTAAGCAACAGTGACCTTTGACCTCTGACCTCGACCTCAATTTTGGTACGCGACACATCGTCTCCACCTAGTGTATCCACTTACAAAAAATGGCAACTGTGGATAGAAAGTAGGCTGTCGCCATCGGGACCCCTCGGGCCGGGCCCAGAGCAATTGTGGAAATAATGTTTCTGACCCCAACAACTCACATATTTGGGGTGGGCATAATTTTATCTGTATGATATAGATCATAGACAGACAAAACAATATAGCAATAGAGCAGTGATTACCTATAGTAGATGTAGTCGAACGATTACTGTCTATTCACAACAATCCACACAGGTTTGTGTGAACTCCTGAAAAACAACTGTATGATAGTTTCATTGTTGTGAGTGAAGGACTTTTTGAGATAATGTGTTTACAAGGATATAGACAGACAGACATGTATAAAGGGGCATAACTCCTGAAAAACACTTCCGATTACACCGACTTTCAATAGGCTTCTGGTACTGGCTGTATTAAACAACTGTATTAAGTTTCATTGTTGTGAGTGAAGGACTTTTTGAGATAATGTGTTTACAAGGATATGGACCAACAGACATGTACAAAGGGACAGAACTCCTGAAAAACACATCCGATTACACCGACTTTCAATAGGCTTCTGGTACTGGCTGTATTAACCCTTTCGTACTTATACCGGCCAAAACCGGCCGGCATCATATATACCCATAACGGCCGAAACCGGCTGCAATTCACCACCACGTAAAAAAATCGCCGCACAGTAAAATGTTCGTCAAGTGAGAGGTCGTCGGTAGTCCACATCGTTGGACAAGGAAATAGTCGACAATATACGTTCAAATTTTATTGTAAATCATGCAATAAACGTATAACAAGTTTATTTTATTGAAGACGTACCTTCCTTGTGGTGAAAATTGAGAAAATCGGCGAAGAATTTGCCGTTTTTTGACCATTTTCAACGCTATTGAAATCCCATTTCCCGCGGTAGAATGTTAGAGATATTGGTTTCATTTTAAAGGTCATTTCCGGGTCTTTCGACCTGTGATGAGTGATTTGATTGGATAGGATTGGATAACGAAGGATTTGATTGGATAGAGATGTCATCATTGTTTGATAGCATGACCAAATTGACCTCGACCGGGCTCTGTTAGTATCGCGAAGCCGATTAGTTGAGACGTGTGAGACAATGGCAGCGATTGGCCGGCTGCCTGTCCGTGTGTCGGTCTTCAGTGCCGGTTGAATTTCTCGCCATAGAAAATGGCTCCGTTGAAACTTTAGCGAGCCGACTGTTGGATTTACAATGGAAATAAAGGGTTTCTCGGATTTATATGTCGGATTAAAACCCACACGGACGATGCACTGGTATTTTAGCACGATCGTCCGGTTGAATTGGGCGAATCGTGAAGAGATTTTTTATGGAAACTATCATTTGGCTGGGATATACACTCGCGGTAATGTTGTCGAAATCAGAGATTTTTTTTTTGTTTATTTTATTTTCTCGCCTGGTCTGGTTTTATTTTAGACACAAATGGGCAGATATTTTGAAGGACAGATTAATTAAAGTATGGGCTTTCTGAAAATATATATATTTAGTGGGGTTTCAATCAAGCTACATGCAAATATATTGCTTCAAAAAAAGACTGTCTATAACAAAATCCTCTCGCATGCATTCATCCGAACATACAAGGCTGACAAACGAGACTATCATCAAGTAGCAAAGAGTTAAACAACTGTATGAAGTTTCATTGTTGTAAGTGAAGGACTTTTTGAGATAATGTGTTTACAATGATATGATGGACAGACGGACAGACAGACGGACGGACGGACAGACGACGGAGGCAACGACAATACCGCTCGGGCAGAATCTGCCCGAGGGGTAAAAACGTTCACAGATATAGACCGGACACGAACACTTCAGTGCTTTCCTGTTTTTGAGGCCAGTGACCTTGGACCTCGACCTTGATTTTGGTACGCGACACATCTCCCCGTAGGGTATCCACTCACCAAAAATTAGAACTGTAGATAGAAAACTGTCCCAGGTATAGACCGGACACGAGGGACGGACAGACGGACACATGGACAGACGGACGGAAACCGCCATCACATAATACGTCCGCCTTTTGGCGGGCGTATAAAAACATTAGACAGCACCTAAAAGGTGCAACAACCCCTCAGCCAGAAAGTTTAATCAGTGTATATTGGTACACAGTGGATGGAAAATGCATGTGTAAAAGCCTGAAAGATTTGGTTGAATGCAGAAGATGCTTTAGCGGTGGCTAGTAATTTTAAAATATAATAAATTTAGTGTGGGATGTTGGATGCATTGGAGGACTATAATAAATAATTTGACATATCACGTGCAAAAAATATGGTGGAAGAACAAAAACAAAAGGCTTCAAGTCATTCTGGCTTTGAACCTTGATAATAATCTGAATCAGCTGCAACAGTTCGGCTTATAAAGCGTCCACATAATTATATGGATATTTTCCATTTAGTTGCCATGGGAACCACAAACATGAATTGCAGGCAAGCACCTAAAAGGTGCATGGACCCCTCAGCCTGTTTTTTTTCAGTCAAGTAGGATCAGGGTTGCATCTAGAGCCAATTTAGTTTCGGAAAACATATGGGTGCCCAAAACTCAAATGAAACAAAAAAACGAAAGTGTTGTTGTTGTTGTTCAATTTGAAAGGATTTCTGAAGGAAATACTCCTAGAAAAAGCTTTTGCGATTGCATAGCTGGGTATTGAATTTCATGTTAATAAACCTCTGTTTTGTGATTGATCACAGGCTCTTTGCGCCGAAATTCACTTAAAAAAATTGGACCCTCAATAATGAATTACGAAAAGGAACTGGGAGTTTGGGATCGGAACCTGCAAAAATCCCTGGATAACAGACTTCGGTTTCATGTGAGTGATGTGCTGGGATTACAGCATGCAAAAAAGTGTAGCTTTATCAGTGGCAATTTATGCATTGCACAAGTGTGATAACAAGTAAACACACTGATTGACACAGGCCCACCCTTATCATTATTGGGGGGGGGGGGGCATAAGCTCCAGGTATGCAAACTGGTTCAAAATTGCCCAGAGTCAGGCTGAAAATGGGCTCTCCTAATCACTCGTTTTAAATAATTTCCAAGGTGCAGTAACATGTTTGGTGACAAAAATTGAAGCATTATGTTGTACCAGTTAAATGTGTGGACACAAATATGGTTCATGCAAAAGTTTTAGGATAAATCATATGATGTAGAATAGAATGATTTAATAGCAAAATTAAAGAAAAATGTTGTCCTTCATTCAATGAGAATCTTGAATGGACCAGGCTTTCTTGTATCAGGGAACCTTCAAAATTCACAATGAAACATGCAACCAAGGGTTCCCGATGGGCATAGATAACAGGGCAAAAGCTAAGCCATCAATAAATAATAATAAAAAAAAATAAAAAATCATGAAATCATCCTAGCCATCTGAAAATCTAATCATTTCATCAGTCAACATTCAGGAAGCTCTCACCAAAGTTTTGTCAGGCCCGACTTGATAGATCTGCAGATATTCAGCGGACAAGAACATGTTGATGGGCATAGATAACAGTGCAAAAGCTGAGCCATCAATAAATAATTAAAAAAAAAAAATAAAAATCATGAAATCATCATAGCCATCTGAAAATCTAATCATTTCATCAGTCAACATTCAGGAAGCTCTCACCAAAGTTTGGTCAGGCCCGACTTCATAGAGCTGCAGATATTCAGCGGACAAGAACATGTTGACGGACGGACGCTAGGACGGACGGACGTACGTACATGGCAACAACAAGACCCCACAGCCCTATGGGCTGAGGGGTAAAAACCCATCAAATTGTACCCAATTTGAATATTTGAATAGTCTTGTGCCCTTTCACACAGCAATGTTGCATACCAAATTTGAAATTTCCAGCTGCAATGGTCCGGCTTGTAGAGCGTCAATGTCGTTACATGGATATTTTCTGTCTTGTTGCCATGGAAACCACAAAAACCATCAAAATGTATCCAATTTCAATGGGCTTGTGCTTTGCTACACATCAATGTTGTATACAAAATTTGAGGTCTCTTGATGGAACAGTTTAGCTTCTAGAGCATTAACGTCGTTACATGGATATTTTCTGTCTGGTTGCCATGGAAACCACAAAAACCATTGAAATATATCCAATTTCAATAGGCTTGTGTTTTGCTACACATCAAGGCTGTATACCAAATTTGAAGTCTCTAAATGAAATGGTTCAGCTTCTAGTGCATTAACGTCATTACAAGGATATTTTCCGTCTTATTGCCATGGCAACCACAAAAACCATCGAAATGTATCCACTTTCAATAGGCTTGTGCTTTGCCACACATTAATGCGGTATACCAAATTTGAAGTCTCTAGATGGAACGGTTCAGCTTCTAGAACGTTAACGTCGAATTCGGACGGACGGACGGACAAGCTGAATCCAGTATACCCCCCTATACTTTGTAATGGGGGGTATAAAGCCTTTATGCTAGTATGCTTCAGATGGAAACTCATACAATTTGGATATCAGTTTGAGAGAAAATATGCCTATTGACATAAATACTTAGTTGCATAATACATGTAGCTGCCCTATATGGTAATTAATGGAAATATGGAACAGTTCAGCTTCTAGAGCGTTAACGTTATTACATGGATATTTTCCATCTTGTTGCCATGGAAACCACTGAAACCATCAAAATGTATCCAATTTTAATAGGCTTGTGCTTTGCCACATATCAATGCTGTATACCAAATTTGAAGTCTAGATGGAATGGTACAGCTTCTAGAGAGTTCAACATCGTTACATGAATATTTTCTGCCTTGTTGCCATGGAAACCAAAAAAACAATCCAATTTCAATAGGCCTGTGCTTTGCCACACATCAATGCTGTATACAAAATTTGAAGTCTAGATGGAACGGTTCAGCTTCTAGAACGTTAACGTCGAATTCGGACGGACGGACGGACGGACGGACAAGCTGAATCCAGTATACCCCCCTATACTTTGTAATGGGGGGTATAAAGCCTTTATGCTAGTATGCTTCAGATGGAAACTCATACAATTTGGATATCAGTTTGAGAGAAAATATGCCTATTGACATAAATACTTAGTTGCATAATACATGTAGCTGCCCTATATGGTAATTAAGGCTGGGGCAGATAACATTCACAGTGTTGTCATAGTACATGCAATAAAAATGTACATAAACATCAGTGAAACAGGGTTTAGGTTATGCCCTCAAACATATATTAAAGCATAGCCTCATCGGCATAGTAACTTCCTGGGTACATTAACTGCTGGTAAACATTCAATGAGCTTGTGGTTGAGCACCCAACAATCCTGTATACCAAATTTGAAGTCTCTACAAGCAATGGTTTGGCTTCTAGACCGGTCACAAGAATTGTTGACGACCGACGATCGGACGACCGTCCGGACGTACATGCCAACATCAAGACCCCGCAGCCTAATAGGCGGAGGGGTAAAAACAAAACATTTTCCTACCGCCCTACTTACATTAGGTCGGGTTACGCCCAACACACATATTTTTAAGGATGTCCTCAGAAGTTGATTGATTCAATAGTTCTTGGGTTATTGGTCAGACAAGAAATGTGTAAAGATCTGACAATCAGCCATCTTGGACATTACGAGTAACTGAAGAGCAATCCTAACTGTCCTCCTACCGATGTCAAGGCAATCTCCAAGTTTGAAGTCGATCAGTTCAACAGTTCTCAAGTTATTGGTCGGAAAAGAAATGTGTCAAGATTCAACAGCTGACAATCCACGAAAGCTGATGACAGCCATCTTGGATTACACAGGTAACTGTAAGGCAATCTCAACCATCCTCCCACCGATGTCAAGACACTCTCCAATATCTTTTTTTTTAGCAAATTCTCTCTCTAAACAGGCTGAAACCTATACTGATGCAAGTACTTTTGCCAAATATTAAGTTATCAGGCTGTATTTAAACCTTTTAATACTCCCACAGCTTCCATGGGCTTTGACAGTCCCACATCACGGCCTATTTCACTATAACTTATCACACTCTGCACCATGTAAGGGTGCCCAAACTGAAAGTCTAGATCAGGCCCTGACTGAAATTCAAGACGGCTGAAGGTGGCCATATTGGATTACGCAGGTAACTGAAAAGCAATCCCAACCTTTCTCTCATTGATGTCAAGACACTCTCTATGTGGTGGGGGACAAAAATCTGACTTAGACCAAATAAGTGACACTCACCACTGCCTTGCTTCTTCTTTTTTCTCTTCTTTTTTTCCATGTTGGTCAGGTTCTTCAGCATTACTTCGTTTAATGCTCTTTGCCTTGATCATAAAGCATAGCCTCATCGGCATAGTAACTTCCTGGGTACATTAACTGCTGGTAAACATTCAATGAGCTTGTGGTTGAGCACCCAACAATCCTGTATACCAAATTTGAAGTCTCTACAAGCAATGGTTTGGCTTCTAGACCGGTCACAAGAATTGATGACGACCGACGATCGGACGGCCGTCCGGACGTACATGCCAACATCAAGACCCCGCAGCCTAATAGGCGGAGGGGTAAAAACAAAACATTTTCCTACCGCCCTACTCACATTAGGTCGGGTTACGCCCAACACACATATTTTTAAGGATGTCCTCAGAAGTTGATTGATTCAATAGTTCTCGGGTTATTGGTCAGACAAGAAATGTGTAAAGATCTGACAATCAGCCATCTTGGACATTACGAGTAACTGAAGAGCAATCCTAACTGTCCTCCTACCGATGTCAAGGCAATCTCCAAGTTTGAAGTCGATCAGTTCAACAGTTCTCAAGTTATTGGTCGGACAAGAAATGTGTCAAGATTCAACAGCTGACAATCCACGAAAGCTGATGACAGCCATCTTGGATTACACAGGTAACTGTAAGGCAATCTCAACCATCCTCCCACCGATGTCAAGACACTCTCCAATATTTTTTTTTTTAGCAAATTCTCTCTCTAAACAGGCTGAAACCTATACTGATGCAAGTACTTTTGCCAAATATTAAGTTATCAGGCTGTATTTAAACCTTTTAATACTCCCACAGCTTCCATGGGCTTTGACAGTCCCACATCACGGCCTATTTCACTATAACTTATCACACTCTGCACCATGTAAGGGTCCAAACTAAAAGTCTAGATCAGGCCCTGACTGAAATTCAAGACGGCTGAAGGTGGCCATATTGGATTACACAGGTAACTGAAAAGCAATCCCAACCTTTCTCTCTATGTGGTGGGGGACAAAAATCTGACTTAGACCAAATAAGTGACACTCACCACTGCCTTGCTTCTTTTTTCTCTTCTTTTTTCCATGTTGGTCAGGTTCTTCAGCATTACTTCGTTTAATGCTCTTTGCCTTGATCTTCTTTGGGCATGGAGATGGTACAAAATCTGATTGATCATCTGAAAGGTAAATGCACCACAACCATTATAATATGAACCATGCAATTCGCTGAGAACCCCTCAAACAAGGGGATACAAATGGGGCATTAGTTAAGGAACAGTGTTGTATTCTGATTATTTCTGTTCCTCATTATACCAGGACTCATTATGGAGCCTGTTTCATACTTGTGGGGTTTCTATATTTATCAATTTTCAAGATACAAATGGTCTGCTGAGAGAGGGAATGGCCAATTACAGGATAGTTGCTGCAGAAAAGCATAGACCTTTTTTGATCACTTTTTTGCTTACTTTATTTATTTCATTTATTGGAATGGATTTGAATCCTTGCATACCTTTGTCACATTGAAATAGTTCATCCTCCATAGAGTCCAGAACTCCTCCCCCAGTGCTCAAGATGTCCTCTGTCTTGTCCAAAATCTCATCAACCTTTTCGGCATCCAGTTCTAAACTGTCTACCAGTACTTCATCCTTCATATCATTCTCACTCTCAGATATCATGTGCTTAATGTCATCATCCTTGATGACCCGATTCTTAGCCGATCTTTTTTTCAGCTTCAGAACAACTTCTGTGTGAAAAGGATACATAAAGGCAAGATTTTCTGGATTTGATTTTCTTTTATCATATAAACAAGCTTTCATTGAACTCACCCACTGCCCTCAGGGTTATGTCCCCACCCCAGGGGATCTGAGCCGACCCTCATATCAGGGTTCGTACACCTTAACACATCTCAAATTTACAGACTTTTTAAAGACTTTTTGGGATGGAAGAAGTCAAAATTCAAGGACTTTTCAAGGACCCATTCACACAAATGTTCCGGTGAGCTAGCAATAAACAGACAATGCAATATCAAGATTTATTACAGATATATCAGTACATAGCTTGGAATAAGTTATCAATTCCTTCATTTGATTTGAATGAGTTATGTCGTTTTACAACATGGAGTGTCCACAGCACTTCTGATTTGACCGTTTCCTCTCTGGTGACAAATGATGCCATGGTTCTGGATGTAGATGGTCCAGATCCTGGGAAATAAAATATAATTTAAATTAACAATGAAGGCCTCCGGTCTCAAATGTTAAGCGAACCGCCTCGAGTCTTCAGTAAATGACGTCCAACATAGTGCTATATCAAAGTGTAATTTGTTAGCATCGTACCAGTGGGTGACCTTTCACCAGAGAGCCATTTTATTTACTCACGAAAGAGGGGTCAAAAGAAAACCAACCAACCAACCAACCACAACAATGATTGTTTAAATGTACAGTACTTTATTCAATTAAGTGAAATTTGTACCTTCAAATGTTACTTCAAATTCTTAAAATAACAATATTCTAAAAACTGCACAGAAGTTTTGTGCAGGGGAGCAAACTCTTGATTTCTTTTTTTGGCCTGTCACTGCAGTTGAGAATATTAACTATAGCACTGATTGATTTGATAATTTTGCTAAGACTAAGTCAATTAAATTATTGAAATTCAATTTTGGAAATCTGGGTAAGTTGTTCCTTACCAGTTTGCTCAGGTGTTGAGCTGGAAACTTTTGCTGACGTCTGTGGCTGTGTTACTGTGCTATAGGCCCATCAGTACCAGTCGATTGTTGTCCACAAGGAACTAGCTAACGGCGGGAGTTCTAAGTCGTTTCCTCTTTTCGGACAAGGATACATGTTTGCGGCCTTTCATGTGGCTCCGCACCGCGGCCTCCGCCATGCAGCCCTGAGTCCGAATGCTTTGATGCACAGGTTACATTTGGCCTTGTGACGATCTAACCGGTCCTTCTCGAGCCAGTCGGCATAACATCTATTTTCCAGCCACGTGTCATGAAATACACAATGACCAGGCATAATCTCTTCCACGGACGGATTTGAAGGGGTGAAGCAATATTCCACGCTTTAAGATCCCTGACAACAGCAGTAAGAGAACCAATATTATTGGCTGGCAATGAAGAAAATCTAACGCATCGCATAAATATTGCAGTCGACCTTGCCGCTGAGAAAACTTCAGCGACTGCGCAGTTCTTTGCGCAACTTCCTGCTCGAATCGGGAAAAAATCGGCATTGTCCGTAACGAGTGCTTCCGGGTTCGCGTTTTCATCCCGTTTTTAGCATTTTCTTCTCGAAACTAATAAGAAAACATTTTTAATCTCCTCGGAAACTAATAGACTCCGCCAAAAATTCTGACAGGGCCGCAAGTCTGATTTTCAAGTACTTTTCAAGGCACTTGACTGATTTTTAAGGTTTTCCAGGTCCTTATTTTTTTTTCACAGAATTTAAAGACATTTAAGGTTTTTAAGGTAGCGTACGAGCCATGTCATATATTCTATATCTATAGGTTAGCCAGGTGTTTGAACAGACATGAATATCCCTACCACGTGACGTAAATCAGAACCAACCAGGCAGGAACACCCAAAGAGATTTTGGGTATAAATAAAAATAGGAGATTGCGCAGTCTTTCTCTACCATCATCACATGCGCAGTCAACCCATTCCACTGCAGGGTGGCTGGCCCATGTGGAATCTCAGGCAGCAGAAACCCCAGGTCTCGCCCCACCCATGCGAATTCCACACCTTTCATACTACTCATCGCCTTCTGATGAGGTCGACCTCCGATTCACAGGGCACCGCTGATCCCCACCAAGAGAGATGAGGAGCTGAGCTAATGACAAGCAAAGTGAAAACCCACATGCTCCCTACTGGCCTGCTTCTTAATAGCATGAGAAAAGCGAGAGGAGAGGAGGAGCAGGATTACGCCCACGTGGATTTACCATGAGGTGGAGATGCAACTTGTACAATAAAAATCCCTTAGCATCATCCAGTAAAAATTAATGACAACGATAATATCCCAAGGCCAATTCTGGCCGCAGGAAATCATTTACACAATCATCAATGGGAAATAGGTGTACCATGGCTGACTAAACCAACTTTACCCAGCCCTTGTCAGTATTTTGCCAATTTCTTCTGACTCACTTGTCAAGGACATTGCAATAAGTAATATGAATACAATAATTTTGCGTTTACATCTAGTTTTACTCATCCGATTTCCATATGCAGGCCTATGGATTAAATCGCCCGTACTCTGCTATGTGATCGCTATGTGTGACGAATGCTATGAGCTATTTAATCGAGAGGTGACTGAAGATGAAAACCAAGTCATATGTCTACAAATTTCTATTGGTCAAACGGGTCATGTGGCAATGAATTTCACCCCGAGGGGAAAAATGGCTGCGATTGAATTGGAACATGCTAATGAAAATCTTCAAGGAATCAGCAGACAAATTGACGAAGGTATGTGTGACCATATATGTCAACTATACCAATAGCAGAAATTAAACATTTATAAACAATGTTAGTATTTATTATCAAATCAAAGCTGCTGTTGCTATGGCCTTATCTCTCTTTAGGAGTATCCTTGCAAATAATTAAAACGAAAAGTTGTCTCCCCTTAGGGAGCTCTCTCAGCTCAGCTAGGTTACTTAAGCCCTGCACAACCCTGAATCTCCCTCTTTCTCACTCTTATAGCCCGAGACGTGTGGTGTGCAAGGCCGTGGAGTGAGGGGCAGGATGGGAGGGTAATCAAAGCAACAGCAGGTTTGATTTGATAATAAATACTAACATTGTTTATAAATGTTTAATATTTATGTCTCAAATCTTCACCTGCTGTTGCTATGGCTCACTACCAACATATGGAGGTGGGTACCTCGGCCTTGTTGTAGTTCCAATAGCAGGCTTAGTAACCGCCGAGATGATCACGGACGTGGCACACTAGTACTCGACAAGAGGGACCCTGGTCGGTGACGCTGTGGGTAGTCATGGAGTAATCATAATAGATTGTTGAATGCGGCCACTAATTACTCGTCCATGCAAACCGTGATCGTGGATGTGGTGCACAATTTTACCCCCACGAAGGAACTCGGGCCGGTGGCGCTGTGAGTATTCAAGTGGTAATCAGTGTATAACGGATAGAAGCGGTCATGTACATCCCGGCAACATCGTATACAAGGTCAACCCTCACAGTTCAGAAAATTATCCTCGGCTTTTTTTTTGCCGAGGAAAAATTACTTTGCCTCGGCAAAAGTAATTTCACCTCGGCATTTTTTTTAAGAGAGATATTAGTGATTAGTGTCAAGCAAAAACTGGTGATTTTACAGTTACTACTATCTCTCAGAGTTTGTTTGGATGATTGAACACTTCAAAAGTCCAACGTAGCAAACTAATCTGAGTCACTGTATGTGGATTAGCTGCATTACAAGACACCACAGAATCGCTCAATCCGTCACCACGTGTATGATTATCCCACCCGAAAGTGAATGACCAATTAGTGGACCCCCTCTAGGAAGCATTGTTCTAATTCCCCACAGCAATGTCACTGCATGCACAGGGTAACTGTCGTGTCTCTCATCAATAAAACAATGCTGATTAGCCTATGTTGTTCTCAATAAAACAATGCTGATTAATCAATATATATATAGGTATAGTATATTGGTAGCGTGAGGTAAGAACAACATCGATTAATCAGCATTGTTTTATTGAGAACAACACATCATGTTTTGTTGATTTGAGACACGGACCTGTGCTGCATGTGAGAGCGTAATGCAATTTGGCGCCAGTAAATTCAGATTATGATCAGAATGATTTCATTTAGCAGGGTGTTATGTAATATTTTTCAAGGTAAACCAAGAAAGATATGTTGCAAAGTGCCACCGGTTAAAACCTTGTATCTGAACTGTGACGTCTGGAACGTATTCCTTTCACATTATAATTTTTACAGCATGTTGACCTCAACACGTGCTTCGAACAAAATTCTAGGCAAGCCCCGGGCGATCTCAATCATGAAGTCTGGTAATCATGGGGGGTGGAAAGACCGTCGCATGCAAATTACAACATCATCATTCTTGGGTTTTGTATTCGAATGAAGCGTTATCTTATTCTTATGTCATTGAAATATTGCCACCGTTTTCACGGGTATAAAATATTCATATCATCAAATAATATGAACTCGTGTTCAGCTTTGTTACACCTTTCACCCCTGTTGATTTTGTCAAGTGAGGTTATCCCGGGCAGTGTGGTTCGTGTCCAAAAACAATGAAAACCGTGGGGGAGATGGGTTGTAGTGAAGTTTCTCCGTAAATCAAATAGCATCTCGTTGGTATTTGTTCTCTTATTAACAGTAAGATAATCTTTATTCTTTTTACACTAATGTAATATTCTCATGGTTTCGGGAGAGTAAATATCTTTTTGCTTAAACAATGGGGAAACAGTTAATTGTGTATGCGTGCTCTTTCACCCCTGGAGTCAAACTCCGAATGGGACAGACCTGAGCCGCATGGCAAACTGATGCTACTGTAGAACTACAGCGGGTTTACAGACACAGGCCCCAGTGTCTGGACAGTAGAATTTAAATTCAGTATAATTTAAATAATTTAATTTTTTTTAAGTCATCCTATAATACAGAGAGGAAAAGGTATTGCATGCGCCATACTGGATTTGCTCGCCAAATACGAAAAAACAAAGTAAAGTTTTCACATTAAAAACTGTTTAACTGACCGTGTTACTGGTGTCCACTCAATTTTGAAACCTTTGTTATGCCATCTAACCCTACGGGAAATCTCAGATCGCCGTTTTATTGGTATAAATCCATCTCTGAAAACAGTAAACATTAAACATTTATAAACAATGTTTCTATTTGTTACCAAATCAAACCTGCTTTAATTAATGCCTTAATCTCCGTCAGGAAGATGAATTCAAACCGTAAAAACGGAAGTTAAAACTAAAAGTTATCTCCCCTAGAGGAGAGTTGTCCGCCCCTAGGAGAGCTCTCCCATTCATCCCAGTGGAGTTACTATAAAAGGCTCTGCTCAAATCATTCCTATCCTCTTTCTCATTGTAACAAACCGAGACCTGTAGTGTGCAAGGCCGCGGCATGAGGGGACGGAAGGGAGGGACAATTAAATTAAAGCAGGTTTGACTTGGTAACAAATAGAAACATTGTTTATAAATGTTTAATATTTGATTCCCAAATCGTAAACCTGCTTTAATTAATGCCTCAGTACCAACATATGGCGGTGGGAACCTCGGCCTTGTTGTAGCTCCAATAGCAGGCTAAGTAACCGCTGGGATGACACAGACATGGGCATAAACATGAGACATTAATACTCAACAAGTGGAACCCTGGTCAGAGACGTAAAAGGGTAATTCATGGATTTGATACAGTTGTACTTATCTTGAGGATTCCTCGGCCCCTTAGGCTACTAGGTCTTCTTGGTAGGCACTGTATGTCCTGGGTGGGGCAATAGCCAGCAGTCCGTGCATACAGGAAGATACTTGGCTGGACCTTAAGAATGGGGAGAGCGTATACTGCCCAGAGCTTAGAGGGCGCCAAGCCACACCACTCTCAGTCCGCAAGCCGTCTTATGTCAACTCTCCATACTTGGACCTTGAACTTGAACAGGTCTTTTAGGATGCGTTGGAGTTGACTGCGTTTGCTCCCCGAGTCAACTCTACGCAATCGTCAACTCTCTGTACTTTATTCGACTGTGGAGACACTGGCAAAGTGTCAATACTTCGTCTTGTGAGTTGAGCGTAGGTGACCCAGCTGAGATCATCTGGGAGGAAGTCAGTTCAATCTGAAATGACACAAGCAAAACTGCAGTAAAGTCAAAGATTAAAAGTCAGAATTGTGTCAGGCCTAAAATGATGACTTGAGAGATAGCGGCTGGCAAACTGACCTATTACTACTGAGTAGATAACATTTATATCCAATTATTTTTAAGATAACATTTATATCCAAAGATAACAGTCTCTCAGTAAGGTACAATTACTAGTGCTGGAAAAAAAGGTCAGACTGTGCGAGACACGAACCCGCGTCCTCAGAGTTCGATACCAAATCGCCAGCAGTAATAGCAAACGGCCCAGACCACTCGGCCATCTCAGCCTCTATCTAAAATGATCACAGGCATGACAATAAATCTCAACAAAAGAACCCTGGTCGGTAATGCAGTGGGTAATTATGGAGTAGTAATAGAAGATACTTATCTTTTGAGTGTCTTCCTCCATGTAGCTGTGATCGTGGTGTGGTACATACTTCTACCAAG
The DNA here is from genome assembly GCA_036873755.1 of Hanleya hanleyi. Taxonomy (NCBI): domain Eukaryota; kingdom Metazoa; phylum Mollusca; class Polyplacophora; order Lepidopleurida; family Hanleyidae; genus Hanleya; species Hanleya hanleyi. Next base: position 2,579 of record JAVTVY010044495.1, on the reverse strand, counting down.
CTGAAGGATACCCCCGGCCGCTTAGGCTACTAGAAGGTCTTCTTGGTAGGCACTGTATGTCCTGGGTGGGGCAATAGCCAGCAGTCCGTGCATACAGGGAGATACTTGGCTGGACCTTAAGAACGGGGAGAGCGTATACTGCCCGAAGCTTAGAGGGCGCCAAGCCACACCACTCTCAGTCCACAAGCCGTCTTATGTCAACTCTCCATACTTGGTCCTTGAAAGTTGAACAGGTCTTTTAGATGCGTTGGAGTTGACAGCGCTTGCTCCCTGAGTCAACTCTACGCAATCGTCAACTCACTGTACTTTATTCGACTGTAGCCGACACTGGCAAAGTGTCAGTTCTTCGTCTTGTGAGTTGAGGTACGTGACCCAGCTGAGATCATCTAGAAGGAAGTCAGTTTCAACCTGAAATGACACAAGCAAATCTGCAGTTAAGGTAAAGATTAAACTCACCATAGTGTCAGGCCTCTTAGATTGATGATTTTAGAGTCCATGGCCGGCCGGCCATCTGACTTATTTCTTCCTTCTTAGGTGATCATGTCATATGTGGACAAATGTTATGCGATGATACAAAAATGCCGCCCCCCCCCCTTTTTTTGAAAATTTACTTGACCACGTGCTGGGCAGCTACCAGCGGCCCAAGCGTGGTCACCCTATCTGACTGCACTGACATATCTCTCAGATAGAAATTGGTGAGCGTGGAGTTTGCCGTCCAGGCACAAGACTGGACAATGTCATGGAGGGACAAGTTCTTCCATAAAGGCCATGACGTAGCGATGGCACGAATCTCATGAGAAGAAGCAGTAGACAGTAGTGGGGGAGCGTCAATAGCCAATAGATAAGACCACTTAAGGGTCTTCTTCAACCACGCGGCAATGGTATTCTTAGTAATGTCACGCATTGCGGACGGGTGAAGGGACAGAAATAACAGACGACGAGAGCCGCGAGCGGAATCGATACGAGTACGAATGGCTCGAAAAGGGCATAACAGAAAAGGTCGTCTTCGAGGCCATGCACGAAGTCTGACAACGCAGGGATGGAGTACGAATATTGAGCGCACGGACCTAAGCGAACAGACTCATTTTGGCGATGAACTCAGGAATGGGTCGAAAGGAAACTAGCGAGACCAATCCGCAGTCCAGGTCATAGATGATCTCTCAAGAGCATGAAGTTCAGACACACTAGACGCCAAAGCAAAAGCCGCCAGCAAAGCAGACTTGTAGGAAACAGCTTAAAGAGAGGCGGACTGTAAAGGTTCAAAAGGCGGACGAAACCGAGCATACAGAACCACATGAATATCCCAATTCGGTAACAGCTGGCGAGTACGGCGAGACTAAGTGAAAACCGAAAGGGCGCAGAGATATTGTCGTTTAGACAAATGACGATGCCGGTAGAAAATGTAAAAACCCAAGCCCAAGCAGACCGGAACCCTTAAAGGGTGCCGAGTTGAACTTCATATCACGATAAAGGTGAAGGAAGAAGTCAAATACAGGGAAACAAAGAGACACAGTCGGGAAGGGCATCACATTCTCGGCACCAGGACAAATAAATCCACTGCAGAGACCGAACCCGGAAAACGAACATAGTGAGTAAGGTTCCGCATAGAAACTAAAAGTCCTAAAGTTGACGACAGAACCATAATGTCAAAGTCTAACAAACTGGTGCACCGGTCTATCCGGGAACGAAGTACTTGAAGGAGAAAGTCGAAAAACTGTCCCCCAAGTACACCGTGAAAAACATTGTGTTGTTTAAGCACAATCCTGTGGTAAAAAGGATTTCAACACAAAATGTTTGTGTGTTGAAATCAACATGGTTCTGTGTTAAACATAAATCAACACAAAAGCTGTGCTGAATTCAAGACCAATTACTGTTGATTCCAACACAATTTCTGGAATCAAAAAGGCTTGAACACAACTCTCTTCGTAGTGTAACTACGAACCTAAGTAAACCTCGATGTGAAAACCCGAGAGGAATTGATACAAGGGAAAGGTTGACGCCAAACGGAAGGACTTCCACTCCCACCGACGATGGAGAATCGAAGGAAGTGCCGAAAAACGAGGATGAATAGATATAAAATATGCATCTCGCAAACGAAGAAATGACGTAAGGAACGGCGTTATGGCGTACCGGAACTCTAACAGATGTACGCGAACGACGCACAAGTGTATGAGAAAACACATGACGGCGTAATGAAACGTCATTAAGGTGTAACAGAAGGAAACCGTAATCGTGAAAAATGAGAGAAACGTTGTGTGTGATAAACGACGTAGTGATTTCCCCATTTGCATCAACATAAAGTATATATATGCTCATAATGGAGCAGGATACAACCTTATAAAAGTACGAGAAAAACGACGTAACGGCGAGAAACGACGTACAGGTGTACGAGGACAACGAAACGACGAAATGGAATGTCGTTGAGGTGCGAAACGAGGAAGGCGTTGCAAACAGTAACCCGAACTCGATTGTAATAATTTTTTTTTTTTTTTTTTTTTTTAAATTAGAAACGCAGTAGAGATGAACACATTAAATGTTCCTAGCGTTAAACACAAACGTAACCTCAATGAGGTAAATGG